>CM051263.1:44050585-44091982 GCA_027921565.1 Artemia sinica | reverse complement strand
AACTGTTTGACAAAAAAATACAAAATTTCCACATTTTTGAAGATAAGAGCTCGAAACTTTCTACAGTAGTGTTCTCTGATACGCAAAATCCCATGGTGCGATTTTCATTAAAGTTCTTTTACTTTTAAGGGTATTTCCCTCTTTTTTCTTAAATAAGTCAAATTTTCTTAGGCACATAACTTTTAATGGGTAAGGACTAAACTCGATATAAAACTTATATATTTTAAATCAGCATAAAGATTTGACTTATTTGACATATCTATTGGCATCAAAATTCTGTTTTTTAGAGTTTTGGTTACTATTGAGCCAGTTCGTTACCACGAACTGTTAGAAAGAAAATACAAGTGAATGTGGTTTGTCAGTTTATATATACATATGCTGATAGTTATTCCTGAAAATCTTAATAGTATTTGGTTTACAGTCTGTGATCTCATGATCTATGAATTTTTTTACTTCTGTCGATTTTTATCTTAAAACAAACAAAACATGGCTACAACCCCTGGAGCAAAGGTGGAAAATGGTAACCAAAAGTTTTGCTTTAACATCTGAATTGAAAGGAAAACTTCAACGCAAGCAAATTGAAAGATTTTGCCGTTTATAATTTGCGTAATTAGCTAATTTGGGATGGCCACGACGTTTTTGAACCATAAGTCAACATCTGATAATAAGCAGCTCTTACTAGTCTATCTTCATTACACCTAATGAGCTTCAACCAAAATCTAAGCATCACAATAGACCTACGTAGTTTTAACAAAAAACAAGTCCATATCACCTTTCAGAATACTGTGGAATGAAGTTGTCTCAAAAAAAGCATATGCTATGCTTTACCCCCAACCCCCTCCCCTAATGTATAAAATATATAGCCCATTTTTTGTTTCTAAACTATTATATAATTAAACAATTACTTACAAGAACTTCCAACTTGTAATAATTCCAATTTCTGAGGTATACACAAAATTTGACTCGCTTATAAGATTATGTTGCTCGTTTTAGTTCTAGATTTCAAAAGAATATTGTCCCAGTCTTTACTCTATCAAAGAAAAGGTTGAAACACCCTAAAGGCAATAAGATAAACGATGCCAGAAGAAAACGCATGGGAACAGAGTTATCTTTTAAGATAACTCTGTCCCAAATGACTTCCACTAATTTTCCGCTGAATTTTCGAGACAGGTCTTACAGATCTTGGTAATTAGCCTTCCACACCTGGGTTTTAAACAATAAACAACTTTAGTGCAAAGAGCGAGGCGTTGAGGAGGGGGACAAGCCCCTTTCATATACAGAATAATTTCTGTTCGTTTTAAGTTTTAACGTCGTTCCTTATTCTCAGTTAAAAAAGCTTGTTTTTTTATTTATTTATTTAGGGACAGGTGAAATAATTCCCTAAGCCTAAAGGCACATTTCTATTGAGCTAGCAAAATATGCCACAAATACGTCTGGACATTCGAAAGCTGTCCGCTAAATTTACCCCCCTTGGAAAAATACCCCCATCCCCCGGTGAAAAAATACCCCCCACAGAAAACAAACCCCCCTCCCCCGTAAAGTAACCCGTGGAAAAAGAACCCCCCCCCCCTCTGTGGAAAAATAAGTCTTTCAAAATTTGGGAATTTTTATGACTTTTGTTTTTTATTTTCCGTGGGAGGAAGAAATTTTGGTACTTGCACAAATGCGTCTGGACATTCAAAGCTGTCCGCTAAATTTACCCCCTCCCCCCCCCTGGAAAAATACCCCCATCCCCCGGAGAAAAATATCCCCCAGAAAATACCCCCACACAGAAAACACCCCCTCCACCCGTAAGTGACCAGCGGAAAAAGACCCCCCCCCCACCCCCTCTGTGGAAAAATAAGTCTTTCAAAATTTGGGAATTTTATATGACTTTTGTTTTTTATTTTCCATGTGGGGAAGAAATTTTGGTACTTGTGTATTATACGCCACTAAATAAAGTCACTATTATGTCACTTGTCTTTGTCTTGTCTCACGCTAAGTTGAAAGAAACGAACTAAGAAACAAATTTGTTTTCGAGTTTTACAAAGCGTTAATTTGAGTGAGTGGCCTATAATACACAAGAAACAAAATTGCTTTCCGCTAGGGAAAATAAAAAAAACAAAACCAAAATAAAAATATCAAATTTGGAAAGTCTTATTTCCCACTGGGGGTATTTTCGGGAGGGGGGGTATCTAGGCCGTGTCTGAGATATTGCTGATACACTCATTTGATAGCCAGTAAGAAAATATTGTTATATGATTTAGTTGAACATCCCCCTTCTCAATCCCTAAAAGTTCCGTCTTAGTATCCTTCACATAAATATTTAATACCATTCACCCTAGCTACATGTTTTGCACTTTTGGTTTGCTGAAATCCCCTTCATCACACAATGAAAGTTTCAACTTATTATTCTAAGCCGTTGCTAAAATATTGCTGATAATTTTTTTCGACAACCTGTATGCACATAATGTGTATTGATTTAGTTCAACTTCCTCCTCAGTATTCGCTGAAAATTTCAGCTTAATACCCACAGCTTTAGTAGTAGTCGCAGTAGAAGCAGAAGTTAGAACGTTTTTTGAATTAATGTAGGTTTTGATTTTGGCTCACCGTACATGAATATTAAAAAAAAATTGCATATTAATTTTACTTTTTTTTATTAAATGGCTTTTTCAAAACTTGTTTGATTTTATTTACGAACGTTTTGATTAGTAATAATATAATATTGTAACTTACGAATTAACTTACGTAACGAACTTCTGTATTCATTGATTTTTAATACGTATATTAGGGGGTTTGCCCCCTGGTCAATACCTTGCTCTTTAAGCTAAAGTTCAAATTTTGTTCAAATTCTTTAAAAATGACTCCTTAATCTCAAAGGCCGTTAATTAGAATAAAAAGCTCTTATGAAAGTACTAAAATTCTTTGCCTTGAAGAGCGAGGTATTGACTAGGGAAAAACTTGTTTTTTTTTAAATATAATTTCTGATCTTTTTCTTTAATAATGCTTGGAAATGTGGCGCCCCCCACATAGCAATGTCCCTTCCCCAATGAAAACTTACTGCATGGAAAGATCCTCCCATATAACCCCCGACCCCCCCCCCCCCACCCCCCTTCCCACGTACCAGAAAAAATCCCCCTGAAAACGTCTGTATACTTACCAATAACCAATACTATATGTTAACATTTGGTAAATTTCAAAACTTTCTGCCCTCTCCCCAGGGATTCCTGGGGATTAAGTCATCCTAAACGACATAGTTATCATATTTTTGACCATGCTGAACAAAATGGCTATCTCAAAATTTTGATCAGGTGACTTTGGGAAAAAATGAGCCTGGGAGGGGGCCTAGTTGCCCTCCATTTTTTTTGTCACTTAAGAGGTTGCTAGAACTTTTAACTTCTGTTCCAATGAGCCCTCCCATGACATTCTAGGACCAATGGGTCGATACGATTACCCCTGGGGAAAAAAAAAAAAATAAACACGCACCCGTGATCTTTCTTCTGGCGAAAAATGCAAAATTCCACATTTTTGTAGATAGGTGCTTGAAACCTCTACAGTAGGGTTTCTGATACGCTGAATATGATGTTATGATTTTTATTAAGCTTCTATAGCTTTTAGGGGGTCTTTCTCCCTTTTTTTCAAAAATCAGCCAAATTTTCTCAGACGCTTAACTTTTGTTGGGTAAAACTAAACTTGATGAAACTTATATACTTGAAATCAGAATTAAAATTTGATTCTTTTGATGTATCTATTGGTATCAAAAATTCCGTTTTTTAGAGTTTCGGTTATAAATTGAGCCGGGTCGCTCCTTACTTACAGTTCGTTACCACGAACTGTTTGATATATTTTTTGGGTTAAGAGATTTGGGTTTAAGAGAATAAGAGATTTGCGTCTCATATGCCATCTTCTATTCAAAGTACAAACTCCATAACTCGTAATTAGCAGACCCATTGTATACGATCGATATGTCTTTGTATCCTTGGCAAAAGCCAAAACAAGAGACATTCAAGTTTTGTGATAAAAACCAGTTTTTGACATGATGCCTATACATGCCACATTTCGATAGAGTCGTTTTTGGTTTAGAATCGGCATATCATCACCTTCGTATTAGCTTAAGAAACAAAACAAGTCTTGTGACGTCAGCTCTTAAACATGCCCCTTTTCGACAAGAATTCATTTTTGTTTCTATGGGGCATGGCCGCATAAAACCTGTTTCAAACATGCCACAAAGCGGCTGATCCTGTTTTCGACCGACCCTAGTCGAAAGTGATTGGAGGACAACTAGCCCCCCCCTTCCACGCCCTTCATTCCCCCAAACACATCCAATCAAAATTTTGAGATAGCCATTTTGTTCAGCGTAGTTGATTTCCAGATAGAAAATATGTTTTTGAGGCGGACCCTCCCCCACAACCCTCAGGGCAAGGGTTTTTAAGTTTATGCCCTGGGGGCATATAAGGTTTTTATAGAAGGCGTTGTCGTTGAAAACTTCGAAAAAGGCTCATCCGATTGGAAATTCAAAGGGGTAGTGCCCTTTTAATAGTCGAAAGTGATTTTAGGGCAACTAGCCCCCCCCCCCACGCCCATTATTCCCCCAAACACATCCAATCAAAATTTTGATATAGCTATTTTGCTCAGCGTAGTTGATTTCCAGATAGGAAATATGTTTTTTGAGGAGGACACTTCCCCACAACCCTCAGGGCAAGGGTTTTAAGTTATGCCCTGGAGGCATATAAGGTTGTTATAGAAGGCGTTGTCGTAGAAACTTCAAAAAAGGCTCATTCGCTTGGAAATTCAAAGGGCTAGTGCTCTTTTTAATAGTTGAAAGGGATTGGAGGGCAACTAGCCCCCTTCCCCACGCCCATCATTCCCCCAAACACATTCAATCAAAATTTTGAGATAGCCATTTTGTTCAGCGTAGTTGATTTCCAGATAGAAAATATATTTTTGAGGAGGACACTTCCCCACAACCCTCAGGGCGAGGGTTTCAAGTTATGCCCTGGGGGCATATAAGGTTTTTATAGAAGGTGTTGTCGTAGAAACTTCCAAAAGGGCTCATTAGTGCCCTTTTTAATAGTCGAAAGTGATTGGAGGGCAACTAACCCCCTTCTCACGCCCACCTTTTCCCCAAACACATCCAATCAAAATTTTGAGACAGCCATTTTATTAAACGTAGTTTTAAGTTCTGGAAATTAGGTCTCTGAGGATGACAACTCCCCCACAGCCCTCAGTGCAAGGGTTGTAAGTTATGCCCTGGGGGCATATAAGGTTTTGTATGTACAACGCTGTCGTAGAAACTTCAGAAAGGGCTTATGCGATTGGAAATTTAAATGGCTAGTTCCCTTTTTAATAGTCGAAAGTGATTCTAAGGCAACCCCTTCCACGTCCACCATTTCCCCAATCACATCCAATCAAAATTTTTATATAGCTATTTTGTTCAACGTAGTTGAAAGTTCTGGAAATTATATGTTTGAGCAGGACACTCCCCCCACAGTGTTCAGGGGCAAGGGTTATAAGTTATGCCCTGGGGGCATATATGGTTCTTATGAAAGGAATGCTCGTATAAACTTCAGAGAAGGCTCATTTGATTGTAAATTGAAAGTTCTAGTTCACTTTTTAAGCGTCAAAAGATGTTGGAGGGTAACCAGCTTCCCCCCCCCCCCACAAAACCCTTTTTTCCCAAATGCATCCAGCAAAAAATTTTAAGATAGCTATTTTGTTAAAAATAGTTCAAAGATCATATAACAAAACTTCCGGTGTCGACACAACCCCCCAGGGCCCGGAGGCAGGCGTTGTAAGTTGTGCCCTGGGGGCATATATGGGTCTTATGGAAGGGATGCTCGTATTAACTTCAAAGAGGGCTCATTTGATTGGAACTGAAAGTTCTAGTTCACTTTTTAAGAGTCAAAAGAGATTGGATGGCATCTAGCCCCCCCCCCCGCTCAACGCCCTTTTTTCCTCAAAACCATCCGATAAGAACTTTGAGATAACATTTTTTTTAAATTTGTTCAAAGACCATATAACGAAAACTCCCGGGTCGACACAGTCCCCCAGGGCCCGAGGCAGGTGTTGTAAGTTATTCCCTGGGGGAATATATGGTTCTTATTGAAGGGATGCTCGTAAAAACTTCAGAGATGGCTCATTTGATTGGAAATTGAAAGTTCTTGTTCAGTTTTTTAGAGTCAAAAGAGATTGGAGGTTAGCTTTATCAAAGGGATGCTCGTATTAAACTTCATTGAGGGCTCATTTGATGAAAATTGAAAGTTTTAGTTCACTTTTTAAGAGTCAAGAGAGTTAAGGGCAACTAGCCCCCCCCCCACGCTCTTTTTTCCCCAAACCCATCCGCTACAAATTTTGAGATAGCCAGTTTTTTGGAATTGTTCAAAAATTAGATAACAAAAACTCGATAATTAGATATTAGATAATATAAACTTCGCCGAGGGTTCATTTGATTGGAAATTGAAAGTTCTTGTTCACTTTTTAAGAGTCAAAAGAGATCGGAGGGCAACTAGCCCCCCTCCCCTCCTCCACGCCCTAAATGCATCAGATAAAAATTTTGAGCTAGACATTTTGTTAAAAATAGTTCAAAGTTCTGATAACAAAAAACTCGGTGTCGACACAGCCCCCCAGGGCCCGGGGTAGGCGTTTTAAGTTATGCTCTGGGGGTAGACCACGGCGCCGCGCCGATGAGGGAAGACTGGCTGCGGCGGGGCCAAAAAACAGTGCGCCACGCCGCGCCGCCGGTAAGATGTCGGCGGCGGGCCGCCAGTATGATGTCGGCGGTGCGCCGCCGGCGCGACCAATGTTGACCGCAAACATTAATGTTTTCATCAGTCTTTCTCAAATCACAGCTTAAATTTACAACAGATTCGAGCCTATTCATGAGTTCAAAAATTCACAAATCGCTGGCTGGAAACTGGTCTTCTTCGTTATTCATCAAGAGAAGTAGAAATCTAGTAGAAACGAAATGGCTGTGGCGTTTCAGAACCCTTGCATAATACGAGTAGTTGAAGTATCTATTAGTTATGTATTCTTAACATAAATAATTATCAAAATTAGTATTTTTTTTTCATCGAGCGTTACTGCATACAAAACTTCAAATACCGTATCACAAAATTCGTCAGTTATCTGGGTAAAAACTTTGAATATAACTTCGAACTTAGAAGCTTAATTTTTTCATAATGCTCTTTGCCTATATCTATTTTGTCACCTTTAAAACAGTTGAAATGGGCGACTTTGATATTGATTTTTTTTTTTTTTTTGCTCTTTTGGATTCCTAAAAAGTCTTCTTGTGTTAAAAATTGGTTTTTAATAATAACTTTAAAAAAAATACATTTTAAAGTTTTTTTTGCTCCTTTATAGAATATATGTCATGTAGGCTAAGGCTGAACTGCTGCTTTTTTATTGCTTTTGGCTGCTCTTTTGGATATTATTCATTTTTTCTTTTGGGGATTCATTCCAAATTATAAACTGATAAATGCCTAATATCAGTCAAATTATAAACTGCATCTAAAAGGAGTAAATTTATCAAATTGAAAAATACATGATGGACACTTCACATGAGAACACTTCAATTACAATGAAACAAAAAACACTTAATGGTTTATTCGGTATGAAGAAAAAAGAAGTGCCAGCTATTTTCTTAGGTAAAAAATGAAAAGCTCATCCGTTTTAAATGTAATTAAATGAAATAATAAGCAGACTGAAGTAGCTCCAGGAAGATGTTGAGATTTTCATCCTAGTTCGTCACTTTTAATCCAAGCAAAATGTTAGGACACTTAGTATCAGTTATTGAGTTTAAGCTTTGATTTCCAAATGCTCACAAAAAATACCAAATTTAAGAAAGTCGCAACAATAAATCACCTGTGGTCAAAATACTCAAGACTCCTCTTTGATCCCCACCCAGGCTCAAAGCTTCTGCTATGGTCATTTCCATGGAAATCTCCAAAGAGTTTCTTTTTAAAATAGCTTTCAAGCGTAGTCAGGGGTATTTAGCCTTTTTTGCTTCTCTTTAAAGCTTTGAAAAAAGTGTTATAATATTCCAAATGTTACATCTGTTATATTTGTGCATATTTTTGGTAATCACTAGTGGAGTGATCGAATTTTTTTAACCACTGTAGATACGTAAGAACGTTGCAACATCTAGTACCCAGAGGTCATAAGACTGTCAAAGACTCCTCCTTGAACCTCCCAAATTGAAAGCTTTTATTGTGACCTGGGCTTTTAATGTAACCTGGGCACTGGACCAAGGGCACCGTTGTCACTCGAGCGCAACGTTAGGTGGGGATGTCGATATTGCTTTCGTCACACCAATTCGTTTTATTGTGAATCTGCCTGGTACTTATGAATGAATGTTTTCAAAGTAAACACGTTTCACCAATAAGAAAAAAAAACGGGTTGGACGCATATGTCCCTTTCCCTTTGGACAATAAAACCATGCAAGTGTTGTATCGAGTATAACTCACGAAAATCTTGTTAATTTTTGTAAACTTTTCAACTTTTTGGCATCCCTGCTTTCAATAAAAAAAAAAATCAAGGTACTATCACTTAAATATAATAACTCCCTATCCCCCCCCCGCCTCTGGGTACCATCTTGATAGGATACCGTCTCTGCTTTAAATAAAAAAAAATAATTAACTTAATGGCACCCTGCTTTAAAAAAAAATTCGAGGTATTATCATTTAAATATGATAGCTCACTACCCATCCCCCCTCTGGATACCACCTTGATAGGATGCCGTCTCTGCTTTAAATTAAAAAAAAAATAACTTTTTGGGATCCCTGCTTTCAATAAAAAAAATTTCGAGATATTATCATTTAAATGTAATACCTCCCTACCCCCCCCCCCCTCTGGATACCACCTTGATAGGATACCGTCTCAGCTTTCATTAGAAAAATAATTTACTTAATAATTAACTAGGTCACTATATGGTTCAAACAAACACGCAAAATAACGTTAAACAGCTTAGTGTTCCTTGAAAAAAAATTGAGGGAATGAGTATAGGGGTACAAAGACAACAACAAAAATGTCGAAATTATTCATATATACCTCAAATTATTGGAAAACTGAGTCATAGATTCGCCGTGGCATTCAATAAGATCCAAAGAACCTAATTAAAAGGGAGCACACACAAAAGCCAAATTAGGCCAGTTACTTTGAGAAATCGCAAAATACCCAAGACAATGAACAAGTCCTAATGGGGGGCCCTGGGTCTATCAAAATATTTCAATAGTTTCCCAGGGAATTTAATATCATTTTCTTCTGTCTCCACTTTAAATGAAAAAAATAATTATCTTTTTGGCATCCCTGCTTTCAAAAAAAAATGATGTATTATCATTTGAAAATGATAGCCCCCTATCCCCCCTATAAGCAATAATTTACAATTTATTTATTAATCATATTTTTGGGGTAACTTCCGGTTCGATCTTTAATTCCCTAGCCTTGTACATAGCTTAGTCTATAGCTAAATTTTGTCTCAATAGAAGGCTTTTTTTTTGGGGGGGGGGGGAGTAGAAATGTTTCAGAAAGAAGATTGTATTTTCTATCAGGCGTTCAACCTTTAGTATTAAACATTAAGAAAATCTTATCTAAAAACAGCAAAAAAAAAAATCTGCGAACTTACAATTCAGCTGTAGAAACAATCTGTCGGCTGTCAATTTCAAAATCCAACTGAAGGCTGAAGCTGTATAGTAGTGAATGCGTTCTATAATTCTATTCAACTTGAAATTAAAATTCTTGACTACGAATGATGTAAGAAATACCGATTGGGAAACTGCATTCGAAATGATTTAAACTCATTTCATAAAGACGATACTTTTTTTTGTCTACATATTAAGAACTGTGTATATTGTAATATTTGCAATTGCATATTGCATCTGTCTGGTTTTTATGCAAAGTAACAAAAGAGACGAAAATTAATGAACAAGAGAGTAGTGAAGAATTATGGTATGTAAAGTAATATTTGGCCGGGAAAGTCACTTGTGATAAATCGCTAGGGGTGGCACCGTGATTGCGTGATTTTCGGGGATTTGGGAAACCAATTTTTTTTAGGGAAAATACCCAAAAATTCGAGGATAGTGCAAGCCCTGCTTGATTTCTAATCAGGAAAATCGAAATACTAAACCACACGAGAAGGAAAAGTTCCGACTTTGCGGTTGACGCAATAAAGAATTGCCGCAAAATTAATTTAAAGTCGACCGAACGCCACCGCCGCTGCCGGCGGCGTTACGACACTTCGGTGGCGTTCGACCAGGCCTCTCGTCGGCGGTGTTCGGTCGATCCGTCGGCGCGGCGCCGGGGTCTACCTGGGGGCATATATGGTTGTTATGGAAGGGATGCTTATATAAACTTCCCAGAGGGCTCATTTGATTGGAAATTAAAAATTGTAATTCACTTCTTAAGAGTCAAAAGTGATTGAAGTGCAGCTAGCCTCCCCCTACACTCCATTTATTTTTTTCCCAGAGGCACTTCATATAGAAGGGGTCGTCGTATAAACTTCAAAGGGGGCTCATTCCATTGGAAACCGAGAGTTCTAGTGCCCTTTTTAAGAGTCAAAAGTGATCGGAGGGCAACCGCCCCCCCAAGCCCTTTTCCCCCGAATACATCTGATAAAAATTTGAGGTAGCCATTTTGTTAAAAATAGTTCAAAGTTCATATAACAAAAATTCCTTTACATATGGCCATTTCATTAAAAATAGTTCAAAGGTCAGATAAGAAAAAACTCTTGTGTCGACACAACCCCCCCCCCCCCGAGGGCCCGGGGCAGGCGTTGTAAGTATTGCTCTGGGGGCATATATGGTTGTTATGGAAGTTATGCTCGTATAAACGTCGGAGGGCTCATATGATTGGAAATTGAAAGTTCTCGTTCACTTTTTAAGAGTCAAAAGAGATCGGAGGGCAACTAGCCTCCCTCTCCATACCCTATTTTCCTCAAACCCATCCGATAAGAACTTTGAGAGGGCCTTTTTTTTCAAAATAGTTCAAAGGTCAGATAACAAAAACTCCGGTTTCGACACATCCCCCCAGGGCCCGAGGGGCAGGCATTGTAAGCTATGTCCTGGGGCCGTATGTGGTTCTTATGAAAGGGATGCTCGTATAGACTTCAGAGAGGGTTCATTTGAATGGAAATTAAAAGTTGTAGTTCATTTTCTCAGAGTGAAAAAAGATCGAAGTGATAATATTTAACTTGAGCTATATATTTGCACATTAAGAGAGAGGTTAAGTAAAGGGAGGCAGTTTTAGGAACGATTTAAATAAAAATAAAAAATAAATTAAAAGAAGTTTTCAATTTTTCCAATTAGCTTACATAAGGGCTATTAATTAATCAACATGTTTAGAGAACAATTCTTTCTCCATAGTATGCAGAAAATATCCAATAAGAAATGAACTTACGGTATCCGTTTCCATTTTTTCAAAAGTTTCAATAACTGTAACTATTCTTTATAACCGTATATAGAAATTTTGAGGAGACGTTAAGACACATCAAAATACACTAATTAGAACTAATTAAACTTAGCAGAAAAAGGGACTTGGGGTCCGTACGGAGAATAGATCCTCACAAAATTCAAAAACCTTAGCCTACTTGTTTGTTATTCCTAACAGTGCTTCACTTAACTGTACCACTATCATCCGCCAATCCCCCCTCCAAATACGCAAACATAACAAGAATTACTTATTCTTAATGAACATGTAACTTGGTCTGTATATTTTCAGAATAGGTGGGGGGATAAAGTAAATTGAGACACTTTCAGGAACGATATATATAAATATTAAAAAAACAAAATATAGTAGTTTTTAATATTTACAATTAGCATATAAATATTTATATTTATATGCACAATGACAATTTAAAAAAAATATATTAAGATATTAAAAAAATATTAACAATGAAACATGGCACAAAGACAATCGATCGTTTGAATGACAAAATGTTATCTTATATCCAGTTTGAATCCGATTTATTGGTTTTACTTATATTTGAACGCTGGAAAAATCAAGAAAGGTAAAGACACACGATTTTTATTCAAATATAGTATTATATAATTCACATTAAAAAAATATGTGTTAACGCCCAAACCTACTGACTCTCATTGAATCTTCAGGCATATACAGAATTAGTTCAAAGGAAGGGGCTGGGATGGTTGTAAAAATCGATACTTAATCAATTAAAAGTAAAGAATTTGGGATTTTACCAGGGGTGATTTTCCTTGGAAAACTTTCCGATGGATTGGGGAACTTCTGGGGAAGGGGGCGCCGGTTCCCTATCTAACTTGAAGATTCCATAAATTGTCATAAATTCAGAGGATAAAGACAGGAGCTAGAATTTTTGTTCAGGAGGTGATGGTATTTCTTGGGAGAGGGTGGGGGGAAGAGGTTTTACCCAACTTTCTACACTTTGCATTAGTGGAGAGGCAAAGGCTCCCCAGTTACAGAGAATATTTCCTCACGAACAATGATCTAACGTCAGGTTCAACAAAACGTTTTGCAATTAGGTTCAATAGATTGTCAAAAAAAAACTTTTTTTGTCACTTTTGTAACCCAAATTACTTCTGAGTGGCCTCCTCTGAAGAAATTATTAAAAATTAAAGAAAAAAAATTTAAACTACTTATTTATTATTCCTAACAGTACTCCACTTAACTTTACTACAATCTTCCGCTGCCCTCCCCCGCAAATACGAAATTATATAGGCCTAACCAGAATTAATCCTACTTATTTTCAATGAATTTCCCATGCATGATTTTTTCTTTAAGTTTATTCAACGACTAAGGAGGAAAGTCTACGTCAATTTAGCAAAGAAGAAACTCATGGATAATATTTAACTTGAGCTATATATTTGCACATTAAGAGAGAGGTTAAGTAAAGGGAGGCAGTTTTAGGAACGATATAAATAAAAATAAAAAATAAATTAAAAGAAGTTTTCAATTTTTCCAATTAGCCTACATAAGGGCTATTAATTAATCAACATGCTTAGAGAACAATTCTTTTTCCATAGTATGCAGAAAATATCCAATAAGAAATGAACTTATGGTATCCGTTTCCATTTTTTCAAAGGTTTCAATAACTGTAACTATTCTGTATAACTGTATATAGAAATTTTGAGGGGACGTTAAGACACATCAAAATACACTAATTAGAACTAGATAAAGAATTGGCTATACAACTACTCCCAGAAATTCTCTCAAACTGAAAATGTTAAAATAATTAAAATTACTGCCATACTTAAAATAAGGTTAAAATACATACTCTGCGATAGATGCAAAATTGCTTTGGCACACAAAATCCTATTAAGGTCAATTCCAAACAGTCCTGATCTCTCTGTGTCAGCAAGTGAAATGGTCTAAACACCCTTATTGAAGCTACTTTGTCAATCCATTCATTGTTGTCAATCGCTGTCCACAAGTTATGCAAGCTGTTCGTTGTTCATATATAAGGTTTTTATCTAAGAGGTAATCGTATAGACTTTGAAAAAGCCTCATTTGATTTAAATCGAAAGTTCTAGATCCGTTTTTTAAAGTCGAGAATAATCGGACAGTAAGCAACCCCCCCCCCCTACATGCCATAAAAACTTGAAACATTTTGCCATTAAAAACGAACAAAAATTTATTTTAAAAAAAACCTTCCGAAAAATAAGTTTTTCAAAGAAAAGTAAAGGCCATTTTAAACTTAAGCTCACTGCAGAAGCCTAAAGTTTGGGTATCGCCTCACTGCAGAAGCCTAAAACCTACTGCGTCATTGGCGCTTTACTGAAAACTATATGAGTCTTGAACAGTCTTTGAAAGTATAAACAAAATCAAATTGAATATTAGATATATAATAATATTAATTGTTGAAAGATCCATCAGTTCAAGATTTTGTTTTCACTGTAATTTTTATTTTCATTTTCAATGCTGTAAGAACTAGAAAAGAATAAATTTGTAATATACGAGTAATTCGTTTTCAGTGAAGCGCCAATGACGCAGAAGGCTTTAGGTTTTTACAGTTAAAGAAAGGGGCAGTATCCAAATTTTGTTTGTAGTGAAGCTATATTTGTCTTGAACAATCTTGGAAAGAACTGTTAAATTAAACTGAATATTTGATGTATAATGATATTAATTGCTGGAAGCTCGTCAGTTTAAAATTTTACTGTAATTTTAATATTTATTTTCAATATTAAGTAGCCTACAAAAGAAAACGTATGTAATATAATTCGTTTTCAGTAAAGCGCCAATGACGCAGTAGGTTTTAGGCTTCTGCAGTGAGGCGATACCCAACTCTTGTTTGTAGTTATTTTTATTTGATTCAAGCTTGATTTGCATATTCAATTTAAGTTTCACTCGTTTTAAGATTTATTTATTCATTTACATTAATATCTATTGTATGTTTGTTCGTATTGATTGTTTATTTAATTTCTGTTCTTTTTAAGTTTCATTTATACTTCAATAGCAAAATATTTTTTTTCGTTTTAAGCTTGATTTTCATATTCAATCTAAGCATTACTCGCTTTAAGATCTATTTATTCATTTATATTATTGTTTGTTGTATGTTTTTGCTGTGATTGTTTATTTAATTTCTGTTCGTTTTGGGTTTCATTTATTCTTTAATAGTAATTTCTGGTCGTTTTGAGTTTGAATTTTAACAGGTATTTGTATCTGCTGAGCTTAAGTTTAAAATGGCCTTTACTTTTCTTTGAAAAACTTATTTTTCGGAGTTTTTTTAATTAATACCATACAAGGATAAAACCTTTGCTAAAGCTCTTCCATCATCAGAGACGAACGCTTGCTCATAATCTATAAAACTGAGGACCAAAGGTGTTTGACAACTCAGGCGCTTCTCAATTATTAACCCAAGAGTGAAAATTGGTCGACACATCCTCTACCTTTCCTAAAACCGCACTGTTCTTCCCTTAAAACTTCGTCTACAGCATCTCTCAGTCTAAAGAGTATCATATTACTAAGTAATTTGCTACCTACAGAGACCAGACTAATGCCTCGATAATTACCACACTCATTCTTATCACCTTTCTTATAAAGTGGCTTAATTAAGGTTTTCCTAAAATCGTTAGGTACTTCCCCTTTGTCTAAAATCATATTCATAATCTTGAGTAACTTATTTCTAACCTCAGAGTAGAATTAAGTTAAGGTAAAAGGTTTTTGACGGAAGTGAAGGGGAGGGGGGAGAATTGGATTATTGGACACAACTTTCAAAATTACATCTGTAAGAAACCTTAACTAGATTTTGTATTTACGATGTGGCGCCTACAATTACTACCATATATGCAAATTTAAGACGGGGGACTTGGGTCCAGAGCTCCAAATGTGCGGGCAATAATCTTTGCATAATTTATTTTGACTCAAAAAAGGTATATGATTCCACCTCTTTATTAAAATATAACTACGGGGCCTTTGTTTTAATAAAGCTAGTTTAAGCACATCATGTCATTCCTGGATGTACATTTTTTAGTTCTTCGATCGTTCTGATAGTAGTAGCTATCTTAAAATTTTGTTCCAATGCCGGTTTGGCCATCGAATACTTCTTACTTCTCGGGGTGGCTGTTAATACTGATGTTTTTTTTGTATAATAAATATATATCTCTCTCTAAAAATAAATATCTCTCTCGTGGGAGCCGACATCATCCCTGAGTGCCTTCAAAATACTTTGCTATTACGGACTTATTTTTAAGTTTTGACTGGTTATTCATTTTAATTTCTTTTTTTAGGAGTCACTTGTTCATTCATAATAATTTCTGTCTCTTATAAGTTATATTTATTATATGACTTTATTTTTGCTCGTTTCAGGTTTTAATATCGCTGAATTCTTTTGGAAAATGTTTTTATTCAGTTTAAGTTCTGCTCGTTTTCGAGGGGCCTTTATCTTTAATCAAAAATTACGTATGGAAATAAATTTCAGTGTCTTCCGGAAGTAAAATGGCACCCCAAGCCGCTTTTCGCATATTGCAGATACTCTTTTTCGATAATCAGGGTACTCGCATTGTGTTTAAATTTACTTCGTTACTTTACTACGCGTATATTTATAGTTCTACAGGTGCTCCTAGCGCGAAACCTAGATGAAATCGGATACATCAATTCTTAATCCCCCTCCCCCAATTCAAAATTTGAAGTCCATTTTTAAACCCCATCCCCTGTACCTGATATTTTTTAGATAAACTATTTTGATAACCTGGGGACATATTGTATCCTACGATTTATTTCCTTACTACTTTACTGTGAAAAAAAGTTCTGCATTGACCTAAGCAATTTTTAGTCGACTGTAAAATGCTTAGGTCAGTGAGCCCTAAGTATGCCTACCTTTCTCAGTATTGATATTACCCGAATTGGGCATTGTGACGTCATAGTTGCCGCATCAAGAGTGCCACTTAGCAGGTATGTAGGGTATTATGTTGAAGAATTCACCTTTAAAAATAAATATTTATTGAAAATATGTCTCCTTGGCTAAGGAATTACATATATTTATAATTAATCTGCTTTCAAAGCAGTATTTTCCTTGACGAAGCCTCTTTTGTCTCTCTTAACAGTTGGTTTTTGTAAAAATTCTTGAAAGAAAATATGTAAACTTTTTGGGAGCGAGATGGCCCTAATTTTAGATAAGAAAACTTAGGCTGAGTAGCAATTCTTATTAACATTTCCGTTTGTTTGATAACATCTAGTGGTATCTGCGCACTAGTTACTTATGCCAATATTCAATAGGAAAGAACCATCAACTTCTTCCTCTTTTGTTTCATTAATTTAAAAAGCTTTTTCCACAAAATAAGTTTTTCAAAGAAAAGTAAAGAACTCCATTAAACAAAAAATGAACAAAAATAAAATCAAATAATCTACCAAGCGTGAAACTACCACAAATCAGCATTGATAAATAAATGAAACGCAAAACGAACAGAAATTACAATAATTAACCGAGTAAAACTCAAAACGAGCAGATATTAACATAAGTTGGGCGCAAAAACCCCTATGCCTTCCCAAGGCCAGAACAAAATTTGCACTTTACTGAAAAAAATATAAATGTTTTTACTTTTATAACTTTAATAAATCAAATAATATTAACATTTTCATTACTAAATATCAGTATATGTATATTAAACTGACAATGCACATTTATTTGTATTTTTTCAGTAAAGTACAAATTTTGTTCTGGCCTTGGGAAGGCATAGGGGTTTTGCGCCCAACTTATGTTAATATCTGCTCGTTTTGAGTTTTACTCGGTTAATTATTGTAATTTCTGTTCGTTTTGCGTTTCATTTATTTATCAATGCTGATTTGTGGTAGTTTCACGCTTGGTAGATTATATGATCGTTATTTGATCACTCTTGGTAGATTATTTGATTTTATTTTTGTTCATTTTTTGTTTAATGGAGTTCTTTACTTTTCTTTGAAAAACTTATTTTGTGGGAGTTTTTTAAATTAATTTCTGTTCGTTTTATATTGACATAGTCTTTTCAGGGAAAACGAAAATAATACTTTAAATCTTTTCGTTTTTTAAGACTTTATAGTTTGGCCTGCTATTTCTATGCTGGAGAAAAATTTTCAGCAATTTTTAACAACATACCCCCTTTTAAAAATCTGGACACAAATAGTACTGTTTAATTTAGTTTCATACCTCCTCTAGTTGACCTGAAATGGAAAACTTGATACCATTCGCAAAAAAAAATCTGTTTACTTTCTTTGATAGCTTGGACACACTTACGCTATTTTGATTTGGCTAAATTTTAAGAGCAGAAATGGGAGGGTTGGCGTGGGAGGGTGGGAGTGGAAGGGGGATTAGTTGCCCTCGAATCACTTTTGACTATTAAAAAGGGCATCAGCCCTTTCTATTTTCAATCAAATGAGCCCTTTTCGAAGTTCCCACGACAACTCCTTCGATACGAAGTGCCCTGGTCTAAACAACAACAACAACAAAAAATAATACATTATACCCACTTCGATCTTTACTATAAAAATGTCAAGCCTTCCAATCACTTTCGACTATTAAAAAGGGCACTAGGCCTTTCGATTTCCAATCGAATGAGCCCTCTTGGAAACAACAACGCTTTCTATAAACACCTTATTTGCCCCCAGGGCATAAATTACAATCCGTACCCTAAGGTCTGTTAGGGTGGTTGTCATCCTCTAAGACCGAATTTCCAGAACTTTCAACTACGTTAAACAACATGGCTATCTCAAAATTTTGATTGGATGTGTTTGGGGAAATGGTGGGCGTGAGAGGGGTGTTAGTCGCCTTCCAATCACTTTCGACTATTAAAAAGGGCACAAGCCACTCCAATTTCCAATTGAATGAGCGCTTTTCGAAGTTTCTACGACAACTTCTTCGATACGAAGTGCCCTGCTCTAAAGGAAAAAAATTAATAAATAATACATTGTGCCAACATCGTTCTTATATGCCCCCAGGGCATAACTTAAAACCCTTGCCCTGAGGGTTGTGGGGGAGTGTCCTCCTCTTTACTTAGTCCCCGTTTCTTGTCTCGTTCTCGAGTGTCCCCGTTCTTTACTTAGGCAGCGCGATTTTGCTGCCTATTATTTATACAATGACTTTCTATATAAACCTTATATACCCCCAGGGCATATCTTACAACCCTTGCACTGAGGGCTCTTATGGGGTTATCATCCTAAAATACCTAATTTCCAGAACGTTCAACTATGTTGAACAAAACGGATATCTCAAAATTTTGATTGGATGTGTTTTGGAAAATGGTGGGCATGAGAGGGGCGTTAGTCGCTTTCCAATCACTTTCAACTATTAAAAAAGGCACTAGCCCTTTCAATTTCCAATTGAATGAGCCCTTTTGAAGTTTCTACGACAACGCTTTCAATAAAAACTTTATATGCCCCAGGGCATAACTTACAACCCTTGCCCTGAGGGCTATGGGGGGAGGGGTTGTCATCCTTAAAGACCTAATTTCCAAAACTTTCAACTACGTTGAATACAATGGCTATCTAAAAATTTTGATTGGATGTGTTTGGGGAAAAGGTGAGCGTGAGAGGGGGGTTAGTTGCCCTCAAATCACTTTCGACTATTAAAAAGGGTACTACCCCTTTGAATTTCAAATCGAATGAGCACTTTTTCAAGTTTGTAGACAAAGATTTCAATAAAAACCTTATATGCCCCCATGTCATAGCTTCTAATCCTTGCCCTGAGGGTTGTGGGGGAGTCTCCTCCTAAAAAATATATTTTCTATCTGGAAATCAACTACGCTGAACAAAATGGCTATCCCAAAATTTGTATTGGATGTGTTTGGGGGAATGATGGGCGTGAGGGAGGGGGGGGGGCTTATTGCCCTCCAATCACTTTCGACTATTAAAAAGGGTACCAGCCCTTCGAATTTCCAATCGAATGAGCCTGTTTTGAACTTTCTACGACAACGCCTTCTATAAAAACCTTATATGCCCCCAGGGCATAACTAAAAACCCTTGCCCTGAGGGTAGTGGGGGAGTGTACTCCTCAAAACATATTTTCTATCTGGAAATTAACTACGCTGAACAAAATGGCTATCTCAAAATTTTGATTGGGTGTGTTTGGAGGAATAATGGGCGAGGGGGGGGGGGCTAGTTGCCCTCCAATCACTTTCGACTATTAAAAAGGGCACTAGCCCTTTGGATATCCAATCGAATGAGCCTTTTTTGCAGTTTCTACGACAACGCCTTATATAAAAAACCTTTTATGCCCCCAGGGCATAACTTAAAACCCTTGCCCTAAAGGTTGTGGGGGAGTGTCCTTCTCAAAAACATATTTTCTATCTGGAAATCAACTACGCTGAACAAAATGGCTATCTCAAAATTTTGATTGGATGTGTTTGGGGAATGCTGGGCGTGGGGGGGGGGGGGCTAGTTGCCCTCCAATCACTTTCGACTATTAAAATGGGTACTAGCCCTTCGAATTTCCAATCGAATGAGCCTGTTATGAAGTTTCTACGACAACGCCTTCTATAAAAACCTTATATGCCTCCAGGGCATAACTTAAAAACCCTTACCCTGAGGGTTGTGGGGTGAGTGTCCTCCTCAAAAACACATTTTCTATCTGGAAATCAACTACGCTGAACAAAATGGCTATCTCGAAATTTTGATTGGATGTGTTTTGGGGAATGATCGATGGGGGGGCTAGTTGCCCTTCTATCACTTTCGACTATTAAAAAGAGCCCTAGAACTCTTGATTTCCAATCGAATGAGCCCCTTTTGAAGTCTCTACGACAACCCCTTCCATATGAAGTGCCCTGCTCTAAAGTAAAAAAATAATATATGGTACATTGTGCCAACATTGTTCTTATATGCCCTCAGGGCATAGCTTAAAACGCTTGCCCCGAAGGTTGTGGGGGGAGTGTCCTCCTCAACAAGATATTTTCTATCTTGAAATCAACTACGCTGAACAAAATGGCTACCTCGAAATTTTGATTGGATGTGTTTGGGGGAATGATGGGCGGGGGAGGGCTAATTGGCCTCCAATCACTTTCAACTATTAAAAAGGGCCCTAGAACTCTCGATTTCCAATCGAATGAGCCCCTTTTGAAGTCTCTACGACGACCCCTTCCATATGTAGTGCCCTGCTCTAAAGTAAAAAAAAATAATATATGGTACATTGTGCCAACATTGTTCTTACATGCCCTCAGGGCATAACTTAAAACCCTTGCCCCGAGGGTTGTGGGGGAGTGTCCTCCTCAAAAAGATGTTTTCTATCTTGAAATCAACTACGCTGAACAAAATGGCTATCTAAAAATTTTGATTGGATGTGTTTGGGGGATGGGTGGGCTTGGGGGGGTTGCCCTCCAATCACTTTCGACTATTGAAAAGGGCACTAGCCACTCCAATTTCCAATCGAACGAGCCCTTTTCGAAGTTTCTACGGCAACTCCTTCGTTACGAAGTTCCCGGATATGGAGAAAAAAAAAAAAAAAAAAAACACATTGTGGCCACATCGTTCTTTACTTAGGCAGCGCTAGTGCGCTGCCTATGATTGTAAACATGATTCCTACAAATGAATTTTAAAACATTTATCAATCCTAGAGATGAGACTAAGTTAAGAACTAAGAGGGGTAGGAAGGGGAGTTACTCCTGCTCCAAAATTGGCCGAAAGGCCCCGCCCCTTTCCTCACTGGAGTAATAGAAAAATAATGACAGTAAGTTCGCTTCTCTGATTTTGGCCCTTTCCCTTTCGTATTGGTCATATTTGTGTTTGTCGTTTTTTTTCAAGCTTACTGGTCGTGTAAGCAATGATATAAAAACTGGCCAGTTGTCTTAAGTGCCCTTGTGTGAATTTGGGGTCTCTAGGCAAACATAAACATGGGACCGTAGACTGTAAAATTTATAACTGAAAATACGAAATCAAAATGACGTAAATGCAATTTGTAACTTATGAAGGTTATGGGATACATGCTTACAAATCTAAACCTAAGACAGCTAATTTACACAAAGGACCTGTGAAAATGAGCAGTAAGAATCATTGCATCTGATTTCAAACTTGAAGTATATTGCTTATTCTTTCCAATTTAATAATAGCGGTAAAATTAGCTTGGTAATGAAAAAGTTAAAAAAAAAAAAAACCTATCAAAGATATCTGTTTTCTGTTTAGTGTGCATTAAAAAGGCAAAACCTTCAAGTATGCTTAAAGCTCTGCATAACTCCTGATTAATAGCTATGAAACGAAACAGGGAATATAAATTTTTAGGGGATCATAAACAGCCTACCATCAAGCTAGCAAGATGGAGCAAAAAAGAGTATGAATCAAACATTTTTTTGCAGTATCATAAAGCAAAAAGCAGTATCATAAAAATAGCTATTCAATTTGATAGGAGAAAAAGCCCTGTAGGTCTCACTGTTTTGGATTGAAATTTTGAGATTGGTGCTTTATTTAGAATATACGATAGGCCAAATCAGTATGCCTCCGTGGTCGATGTTGGACCTGCAGCCTTAGGGGCAATGGCTCTAAATTATATAAGTTAGTCGTTGCTTACAGATGGGCTTTAGTTGAAAAGCTGGGTATGTTTGATCTTCGTTGGAACTCTTGGGGATCGTTCGCTAGGGCAAGATTTATCAGATTCCTGATGCTATACTCTTGAAACGACATGCGTACCTGAGTATACAAAAAAGGTTCTGTGCAGCCGAGTTTTCAAAACACGATATCGCGAATGTATCGGGGGTGGCTTGGATAATTGAGCTGAGAGAGGGGTGGGGGGAGGGGAATGTATCTTGAATTTTGACTTGGGCAAGGGGGCAGAGGTAAATGATTTTTGTTTTTTTTTGTGGGGGAGGGGGGAATCGTTTTGTCTCCAATCCGCCTAAGCTTTTTTTGCATTGTAAAGCCCTATGGGACTGTGAATCTATTCAAGGTTGAGTAGTGAAGTAAGTCAAAAGACAATATATGTTGCCAGGTTATCTAAATAGCGCATCTGCAAGTTGAGGATTGCTTGGGGGATCAAGTTGAAACTTTTAGGGAGCTTTGAAAAGGCCAAGTGATCCTGGAGTTCGGATTTAGGAAGAGGGGCAAAGATAAACCAAAATATGCTCTATGTATCCAGGTTGTCAAAATTGTGTTTCTGCAATTTTACGGGAACGACGTGGGTGAACGAGTACTAATGTTCAGAGTATTGGGATGGGGGAAGGGGACTCCAAATTTTGTGCTTAAAACAAGGGGATAAGGGAATCAAAAACTTCGTTACATTCGCCTAAAAGTTTTTGCACTATAAGCCCTTTGGTATCTTAGAATCTATTGACGTAGCGAGGTACAACAGAAGACACTATTTGTACCTAGGATGTCAACATATCCTATTTGTAATATTTGTATTATATCAAGAATGGCTGTATGGGGATCAATTTGAAGCTTTCAGGGGATTGAGGGGAATTGAAACTCGAAATTTGACTTGTTCAAGGGGTTTTTACATTATTGCTACTGCGGGAATTGTTAGGGTGAAGTAGCAAGGTAAATGGAAAGGCATTTGCGTGTACAGGCTATAAAAAAAACTTATCTGTAACGTCTCAGCAACGCTTTTCGGATCAAGTTTAACCTTACAGGTAGTGTCAAGGGGGGGGGGGGGGCAGGGGAAATTCAAATCTTACCCTTGGCTGGTAATGAGGGGGCCAGGAATGAGGGGGAACAGTTTTCCTTTTGAAATATCGGTTTGCATACAAATTTAATATTCGCAGTTACAAATTGGTTGTCGAAATAATTTAGCTATTCTAAGAAATATTTTTCTTTCCTGTAATCCTGATTAATATCTTCTTTTCTTTGTTTTTATTGATGCTTTGGCATAGAACAACCGCACTGTTTGAAATACATATCGTTATTATTAATATGCAGACGAAATTTAAGCTTTTTAGGGTGTTCAAGAGAGAAAGGGTAGCCTCAATATTATTCGCGGTTGCTCTTATTTGTAAACCCTCATTGACATTATGATTTGTTGTCTGCTGCAGTTAATGCTACGACAAAATAAAAAACACACTGATCGAAGTGCCAATCGTTTTCTGTTAAGCGCAAATGACTTTTTAGCCTTTAGACAGTTTGATAAGGCCGTAGCTGCACTTTTACTTGTGGCGATTTCTGTTCCTTTTAAGTTTAACTTTATTGTTCATTAAATTCCTGTTCGTTCTAGGTTTCATCTATTCACCCATAATAGTATATGCTATTTAAAGCAGTGTATGATTTTTCATTTTAGTATCTGTTCGATATAGGTTTCACATATTCGTTTATTGTAATTTCTTCTCTTCCACTTATTATATGACTCTATTTTTGCTTTTTAGGTTTTAGTGCAGCTCGTTACTTCTGTTTACAAAACTCTCTTTTAACACATTTTTTGAAGTTTTTTTTTAGAAAGAGTCTTAAGCTAGGTGAGAAAAGAGCAGTTTATCATGATAAGAAACTAGGTATAGTAGCTTTTTTTTTGTCAAAACTAGTCGTAGAGTTCGATTTATTTAATTTTTTTTTAGGGAGCGAATCAAGACCAAAAGGAGAGAAGAAGCCCAAGTTACAAAAAGGATGTTATTCTTCAACGAAAGCGTATATGCTTTCTTACTGTAGAAAATCTGAAGAGTCGGTTGCTCCTGAAGTTATAACTAATCTAGAGTCATTGCCTGAGTGGTTAAAATCAGCGATTGCCAGGGAAAATGAAGAATTAAGAAAATCCTCTGTACGTATAAATGTTTATTTTTCAAGTCCTCTTGTTCCCGTGCAGCTTCTTTGTTGTTAAAAGAGAATAAGTGACCTTGACCTTAAAACTCACAAACTGAGTACAGGAGTTAGTAAGATCTTACTGAAGATTAGGCACGTTTTTGAAAGCTGTTGGACTTACAAGCGCTACTTATAAGTTGTTTCTATTTTGCTGTTTGCTTTTGACTCTAAGTTGCAATTAAATAAATAAAAAACACAAGTTTTTTCAGCTGAAAGTAATGAGCAACTAAGAAACTTAACACGAACAGAAATCATTCTGTATATGAGGGGACCACCCCTTCCTCAGCCCTCACTCTTTACGCTAAAGTCTTAAAGTTTTTTTTAAATACTTTTCATTCAAATTAGACTGCCCTTGTGTTTCAACATTCTTTCTTAAACAACTGTGACTTTAGCGTAAAGACCAAAGGTTGAGGACGAGATAGTCCCCCTCATATACGCAATAATTCTGTTCGTTTTGAGTTTTAATGTTGCTCCTCACTTTCAGTCGAAAAAACTTATTTTTTATTTATTTTCTGAGCGTTTTTCAAATCATGCCAGGAAATCCCCTTCCCTCTCCCCGTTTAAAATTTCCCCTTGGAAATCCCCCCTCCCCAGAAGCTTTCCTCCATATAGGAAATTCAATCAGTTTATGGCATGGTCCTAGTTTTTCAGTAGCTCTTCTTAAAACTTTTTTGTGAAATGTTGCAAGCTTACTTTTTATATCTGATGCTTTATGATGAATGAAGAGTTTTTAATTTCGATTAGATGACGGTAGACAAAGCAAGAACTTCAAATCACAAATAATTTCGTGGCGCTTTAACAGACTGAATATACGGACTCTGAGTAGCACAACATGATCACAGAAAGTTACAAAAAAAATTACATTGAGCTATGTGATTGTATTTTTAAGTATCAACTCAGATTTTTTTTTCTGTGATTTATCTACAAGCTTACCACGCGTACCTGCCATGGTTGAACAAACGGAGATACCAGGCTGTTTAAAAAATATTACCACGACAATTAACTTATCTGTATTCTGCTTTTAACAGATTAAGCATAAGAGAGGGCCTTTATTTACAAAATCACAACTACTACAGAGAGAGTATTTCAAAATCGCACTTGTTTTCATATTCGACAGGACAATTATTAATTTTTTGTCTTTATATTACCCTTTGTTTTATATATTTACGTGCCGGAACCGGAATAGCATGGTTGAACATGGGCTGTGAGAAGACAATTGCCCGTGTTGAACACGGACCTCAAAATGATAATTTACACAACCTGTGTAAAACACCGTGTTGGATGTGAGTGGCCTGAAAACAAGGCTCAAAAGAGAGGAAAAACCTCAATTCTTAAAACCGAATCTTTATATCTAATTGAGAATAAGATAGGAAAAAACCGAATCCTCACCTCTGCTTGGATTCAGTCAGCTTTGTCGATGCAAAGTTTGATGGACATAGCAACGTTTTGTGAATTTTTGTTTAAGTCACATGATGGACGCTAACTTCCAACAGTGTACTTTGGCTAAACCTATAAGAACATTGGCAAAGCTGAAACTAAACCAAAACCTCTTATGAATAAAGATGACAAAAATCGTTCATGCCAACGAATGTAATTTTTTTTTATTGGATATAGTTGGACAAGGTTTGACAGGAATATGAATGTCGCGCTTTGGCTGATGTTACTGCACTGTGTATGAAACTCTGTGCACTTGAATGATTACTGTGGACTTAAACAATACCTGGCTGCTAAAACTCCACAAAATTGAAGTAATTACCGTGAATTGAAATAATTAGCGTGAGTATGTCTTAAAGGAAGAAAAGGTTCCCTCTCCCTGTCCTCTCAGTTTTCATTTCTATAGAATATGAAAATAACTATTGTTTGGTGGTTTGGCGAATCTTAGAAACAATATCGTGAAAAGAAAAGCATTACCTTTAACATTGTGCCTTCTGTGAAAATGCTAGCGCCACAAATCATGGTTCACTTTTAATTGGTTCCAAGGATAAGGAAAAGATAAACTTGAATTTTAAATATCCTCCTTTGTCACGTTTTATTAATTTCAATAATTCTTAAGCCAGAATACAGATTTGAATGTTAACATGATTGAAAGTTTTTCATGGTATTTTCAATTTTGAAGGTGAATACTTCAATAGTGCATAGTAATAATTGACTGGGTAAAATCTTCTGTTACAAATATTTCCTGTGTGGCAATATTGAAGCTTAAAATTCTGGCCTGGATTTGCAGCCCTAGCTCTTGAAACCGAACTTTGACGTTAAATTT
This sequence comes from Artemia sinica, assembly GCA_027921565.1. Lineage (NCBI taxonomy): Eukaryota > Metazoa > Arthropoda > Branchiopoda > Anostraca > Artemiidae > Artemia > Artemia sinica. The sequence goes on along the minus strand of CM051263.1, from coordinate 44,065,605 downwards.
GCTAAGGCTCCGTCTTAATTTGGCACACAAAGGGTCGTAAGAGGTCTACACCTTTGGAAGCTTGTGCACAAATTGTACATAGCAGCTTCACCTTGTTCTAATTCTTGTAAGAGAAGATTCGAAGAGGCCACACCATCCTCTCCTTACTTTTTTTTCCTTTTAACTCATCTTGCCTTTGGAATTTCGATTTTAGTGCCGCATCCCTTACCAACCATTTATCTAAGTTTCTCCCTTAGAATTATGTATGTCGAATTTTTTTCTAAAGAAATGAACTGACAGGTTTTTAGGTTGAGTCTCCGTGAGGAGACATTTCCACAGAAATGTAGTGTTTTACAAAGCTGTTCTTCAATTAAATAGTGCAGATAGCCTCCTCTTGTAGGTATTCCTGCAGTGCCATCTAGTAGATTGAATTCGATTAGTGAAACCCACGCCTTTCTCTCCTTCCGATCCAACAGCTATTTTTGAATATTTAACCTGATAGTCCTTCAAGGCTGAGGTGAATAAGAGAATAGTACGGTATTGTACTTCCGCATTATTAGTGCCACCTTTTTTAAACTGTTGCACAAAATTGAATGATTTTTATCAGCATTATTTGTCAATAAAGAGAAGCGCAGTTAAGACGGAGCTTAAGGCAACATCAAAATGTTGTTTCACGTATTTGGATTAAAATGTAATAGTCTCAAACGAAAGCAATGTGTTTGTTCAAATTTAACTCTTGCACAGTACATTTATAACAGACTTATTAGTACCTAAAACCTTAAAGTTCTAAGGAACCCCTCCCTCTGTTGCCTAGGAAAAAATTTGGTGGGAATTCTAGTTCAGGTTTGCTCTATGAATATTTATGGTGAGAGCAGGAGCCATTCAGTGACTAAAATTTTTTACCCGCAAGTGGATTTTGAGATCAAGAATTCAAGAATAGACAAGTTTACTAAGCATGATGATCGCCGAATATTCCAAGAAAGAAAAGGAGAAACACTAATCACCAAACATATTACGGAATTCCAAATTGAGTTATAGGTAGATAGATATTTATTGCTACAAAAGCCTCTTTGGGCCATGGCAAAAAACAAAACAATCGAACAAACGCTTACGGACATAGTAGAAACATACCTAACAATAGCACTACCCTCATTTCCGACACCTTTCTTTTGTAATCTGTTTGATGAATTTTCTAGTTTTATTAATTTACCACAAAAGAAGGCAATAGTTTTTGGGGACTTCAATTGTAATTTACTAAATGTTAGCAATAATAATGATTATGATACCTTCTTTGAAGCATTTACCTCAAGTGGTCTTCTTCCAACAATCCTTTTTCCTACTAGAGTTGATCCTATGAGGTCTACCGCTACTGTAATAGATAATATTTTTGTATCCACTTCCCTGGGAAACCACCTGTCCTCCAAAATAATATTCTCTGACCTGTCAGACCACTTTCCAATCTATCTCTCCCTACCCTCTCTACCAACTACTCAACCCTCTAGAACTAATACCCCTAGGTCTGATAGAATATATAATATTGTGAATATGAACCGGTTCACGAATCGTTTGAAATCCTTTGACTGGTCCAAGGTTTTGGATTGTCAGGATGTTAATTCAGCCACAAGTGATTTTACGCAGGGACTGAGTGATCTTATCAGTTCAACCTTTCCAGTCCGTAAATCAAACTGAAAAACTACCCATATACGCCTTTGGATATCCAATAGCCTGATAATCTGTTCATACCGTAAAAATGACCTATATAAGTTAGCTTGCAAAACCAGTAGCGTTATTGACCTAACTAATTATAAAAAATACAAAAACTTATATACCAAACTCGTCCGGGAAACAAAAAAAAAATTATTATTCAAAAATCTCTCACTGCAAAGGGAACTTGCAAAAAATTTAGATCACAATAATTTTCAAACAAAAAAGGAATTCAAGATCTATACCTATTAACCTTAAGGACATCAGTGGCAGATTAATTGACCCAATTTCAGTACCGGATGCTCTTAATAATTATTTCACCAATATTCCAAATGCTAACTCCTGTTTCCCCTCTGACTCAGTACACCCTAGCAAGAATCCCAGATCCATGTTTTTCTCTCCAACTGATAGTAAAGAGGTGCTTCAAATTATCGAATCTCTCTTCAATAGTAGTACACCTGACTTCTTTGGCATAAGTAATAAGCTTCTTAGGACCGCATCTTCCTATGTTTGTGAACCCATTGTGCACATAACAAACGTGTCTATGATCAATGGAGTCTTCCCAAAAATATTTAAACCAGTAATTGTTATCCCGATTCATAAAAAAAGGCGATCCGTCTGAGATAAGTAATTATCGTCCAATCTCACTTCTCTCAGTTATATCCAAAGTGCTGGAGAGAATTATCTTCCGCCGTCTTTCTCCCTTTTTATTTGGGATTCATCCTTCAGATTCGTTGATTTCTTCTCATCAATATGGCTTCCGTTCCAAATTTTCAACTGCTCGTGCACTAATCGACGCCACACAGTTTATACGTTCCCAACTTGACCTTAAAAATACTGTATTGGGCTAATTTCTGGATTTTTCTAAGGCCTTTGACATGGTTGATCACAGGGTTTTATTAAGTAAACTCAAGAACATAGGGATTCGTGGAATTCCTTTCTCATGGTTCGGCTCTTATCTCTCCGGTAGAGTACAGAGTGTGAGCCTTGGCGGCGTGACTTGGCATCCCCTACCTTTCCGGAGGGGCGTTCCGCAGGGCTCTGTTCTTGGTCCAATACTTTTTCTCCTTTATATTAATGATTTGTTTACGGACCTGGGTCCATCAGCGCACCCAATACTTTTTGCTGACGATAGCAACTTTTTCATCACCGGCCCTAATTTACCATCCGTCGTCACCTCTACTCAAATCCTTCTGAATAGAGTACAAGAGTGGTGTCTCGTTAACTGCATGACCATTAACAGCAAGAAAAGTCAGGTTGTATTATTTCGAGCCCCTTACAAAAAAATGAAGCTCAGCAAGCACTTGGCCTAAAATATTCTATGAATCTCCTCCCGCAGGTCGAAGTTGCCAAATTTCTTGGTGTCCACATAGACTCCTCCCTATCATTTGCAACACATGTTTCCTACATCCGAACCATAATCTTGCGTCAGGTAAGTATGATTAATCGTGTGAATAATTTTCTTCCTCCTGATATCCTTGTCACCCTTTATTACTCTTTTATTTACCCATATATCTCATACTGCGGATCTGTTTGGGGCAACACTTATCCTTCAGTTACCAATAAATTAAAATCTGCCTAAAACCGTGCCATCAAAGCAGTTTTTCGGCTGCCCCGACTATATCCCACCCAGGACTTGTACTCCGATTTTGGTATTATCCCTTTTGAATAAATCATTAAAAAATTAAATCTATCCCTTGCATACTCCGCTTACCATAAAGATCTTCCTCCCCAATTATTATCTTATTTTAATTGTTATAATTCAGAAGGCCTCTGTCTCTGTTCATCCAACCGTTCCTTTATTGTACCCAAGTGTGTCTCTAGCTCCGCCCAGCGATCCCCCATTTATAATCTATACTTCAATGGAATATAATGCCCTCCAGTGTCGAGGTATCCACAAGTTTTCGCACGCTGTATAACAATGTTACTAAACTTTGATATTATAATTATCTAAATTTTTAATCAATTTGCTTTAATTTACCCGTGATTTCTCTTTTTTTTTTTCTCTCTTCTTCATTTTCATTTTTTTGTTGTTATGGTCCTCAACAAGTTGGCTTCCAGGATCATTATTATTAGTGGTGTTAGGTTTCATTTTATTTGAATAAATTGAATTGAAATTGAATAGCGATACCAAAATATAATAATAACACAGCAATGGTAGTGGGGGTGGCAGTTCAGAAGACAATATGTTACATTTTTTTTAACTTTGGGAAACACCTAATAAGACGTGCTGAGTTACAAAATTATGAAAATGCCTCGGATCAAATGTCCACTCAGTGTGTAAAAAATGCCTGTTTGTTTCGTCAGCAAAGTATCGTAAAAAGTATTTAGTCGTAATCTAATAAAAATATTGAAAAAAAAGAAAAACAATAAATGAGCTCTTGAAATATGGTGGTTGCGAAGTTAGAGATAAATTACCGAAGTTATGAACATAATTTTTGAAAAAGGGAAGTTCTTAGCAATTTTATGAAACATCAGTTCAGCCCCTCTATGAAAAAGAATGAGTGTTGTAATTACAATGGCATTAGCTTGATTTCTGTTGGAAGCAAATTACTTAGCATGATGATACTTTAAGACGCATTCATAATGAAATGAATATGCAATCAATATACGGTACCAATCTCCTCAAAGACTCATTGGCATGTAAAGGGGGAAGTTTCTAGAGAAAATTACTGTTGTTATAGAAAGACAATTTTCCCCCATTACATTTATAACTGAAAAGTGTCTTAATGCTCAGACCCCTTTATAAGGTTGCAGCTGTCGCTGCAACCACAAAAAGCTGTTAGGAAAGACCTATCCTAGTATTATAGCAAATAAGTACATTGAAGTTTGTTGTGCTCTGTACAAGAATAATGTCGATGCCCTTAAGTTAGGAAGTAAGGTTAGTAGTTAGTTCAGTGCGGAACTAGTACTAAAACAGGTTTGTGTCCAGTTTCTGTTTATATTGGTTGCTTTGATGGACTTTGTTTTAACGAACACAGTGAAGGCAATAGAAGAAAACTGTATAAAATGGAAAGGTGGAACTCTCCTAGACCTAGACAATGCAGAGGACCTGAATATATTTTTATATCATGTTTGGAGGTTTGGAGTGTCCAGGTTGCAAGAATAGATCTGAAAATTAATGTTAAAAAGAATAAGTTGCTTAGACTAGGAATAAATGAGATGAAGAAATGATTTTAAGTAACGGAAAAGTTGACCACATTAAAAGTTTCAATTACCTGGGTAGTATAATTAGTAAGGATGGTGGATGCAGCGAAAATTTAAAAAGTAGAATGGCTAAGGCATAGATCTTTTTGTTCGCAGTTGAAAAAAGTTTGGAAGAAATGAAGATCAATCTGCGATTAGATTAGAATCTAGTCTAAGCGTAGATTGGTCTAAGATTAAAATATTGGAAGCTGCGCTCATGACAGTGGTCAAATATGGCTCTAAAACGTGAGCGCTTTGAAAGGCTGAAGAATATTTGTCGTGTTTTTCCAAAGAAATTGTAGAAGGATAGGCTTAGGTACTCAATTGATTGACCCTAGGACTAAAATGAAATAAAGGATGAGATGGCTAAGCCACGTTTTGTGTATGAAGGATGAGAGATTGCCAAAAAAGGTGTTTTTTGACCATCCATTTGGGACCAAACGAAAAGTACGTTGTCCCCTAATGGGACGGGAAACGTCGTAAGAAAAGATCTAAAGAAAATTGGTACTTTAAGGGAGGATATAAAGAGCTAGATTTTGATAAATTGGAGCAGACGAGCGTCAACCGCTGTGTTGACCTCACGTGCCTTGGTTTATTAGTGAGTTATTAGTAGTAATCGATTGTATTTATCTGCTTTACTAAATAATATTAATAGAGAGAAATAAGAATAAAAAACTGAAGCATTATTACTTTTGTTTTTTTAATGTTGTTCTCTCGGTCGAAATTAAAATAAAACATGGAATTTACTTTTTGCTTTTTTAGACATGACACCATGACTTTAAATACAAGTGAAACATTCACAGAAAAAAATGCAATTAAACCCACTTGGTTGAAGCTAGAATTTTTTAATGAGCTTTTTAATGTGCGTTTTCAGGGTTTTCTTGGGGTAATTAACATGATGAGTGAGGCTCCCGTGGAGACCATCTGACATTTATTTCCTCATTTTGAAATAAACTTGGTTTTATTGATACACGTTGAATTCGTGTCTGATATGCCCACACTGCTCAAGTCAAATGTTATTTCGTTTGCAATTATTTATGGTCTCTTAGGTTTTGGGACTTCCGAGTGTTCAATTGTTTTCTTTAAATTGCTTTAGCGTTTATGGAACTTGAAGTTCTGTTTTATTAGTAATTATGAAAACATTAAGCCTCAGAAGTCATAAAACTGGCAGATTTCCGCAGACTTTTTTTTAATACCAGTTTCTAAATTTTCAAATATTAAGTGTACGAGAAGGACAAAAAAAGACAAGTGCAGCAACACTACGATTTAGCCATACTCATTTCCCAACTAATTCAAATGTTAAAGAATGAGGTACCATCTGTTAAGAGCATTTTCTTCTTTCAAAAATAAAGTTTAAAATAAGTAACACGATTGCTATATCCGCTAATTTCATAAAACAAGCCACCAGGAAAAAGAAAAAAAAAGAAAATATATTAAAGAAATGAATCGCTGGTTTTAATATAAATCGCTGGTTTATCATAACATTAATATAATTACTGTTATGCTATAATTACTGTTTTTTGAAAATATCCAGGATGGTTTGTGCTTGCCCATCGCGTTTAAGCGAGCTAATACCCCTCCCCTCCCTTGCGTTGGCTTAGGTTGAGAACGTGTTCAAATGAATTTTACTTTGAAAGGTTGTCAACTTAGTTCTTAGAAAGATTATTGCATATGCGTTGGTGTTTTTTTTTTCATTTTGGAAGGAAATCCTTTTTCCGAGAATTTAAAGGGTTTTGATACCTGTAAATAAAACACTGGAAAGGTTGAGTTAATTGGTCTAGCATCTGAATGGCTCAAATAATGACAGTTAAGTAGAGTGAAAATGTAAAGGGGAAAATGCTGAACATTGTGATCTTTGGGTCTTGTTTAATGAAAAGAAAGGGGAGATGGGTGTTCCTGATTCTCACATTTAAGCTCTAAAACTGATTGGAAGGCTATGTACCGTCTCGAAACTCCATATGTGCCCTTGTAATTCCAAAATGGCGTCCAATCAAAATTTTAAAATAGCAATTTTCTTTAGGACAATCGAAAGGTCCTCAGTGAATTTAAAATTCCTTAGCGATTTTTTTCTCTCGAGTGATCTCTCTTTTTTTTCCTTTTCTTTATAGAGGGCAGTAGTAAGGGAAACGTAATTGTGAGTTTTTTTGTTTCTTTAATGCTACACCAAGTTAGTGAGATTCAGCTGCGCTGTTTTCCCTATTCCTTTTATTTCTTTTCCTATCTTTTTTCTTCTTCTTTATTTATATTAGTTGACAGCAATGTAAACGTTAGTGTTTTTTTTTCGAAAGGTTGGTAAGTCTAAACAAGTTCACTTTTGCCGGTTTATGTATTTATTTGTTTAATTTAAATAAAGCCCTATTAATTTAAAAGTTATGTTAAATGTTCCCCCAGAACGAGGGGAGTCCTCCCCATTGGCTTGCAAGTCAAGGGGACTTATCGGTCAGGTATCAGTCCTAAAACACGGTAGTCCGCCTGAGACTCTAAGCGGGCAAGCCTATTAGGCTTAGGTTACTTGTTCGCCTTTGAGTCCAAGCAAATTCAGCCCCCTATTTTGCATAAAAGTCCAGTCGACATTGTCTGTCATGTGTCAACCCAAAAATCTCGATCATCCCTTACTTGTATGACTATCCACCTTAGTTCTTTCCTAGGATGGATGGATGGATGGATGATAGACTATCTATCAACAAATGAAAATGACATCATTTTTATACAGTCCTGGAAAAAGCTTATGCCAGCTTTGCCTCTCGTTCAAACTATCTGTCTTGGCTTTATCTCCAATTAGGCATGGCTTGATGGCAACTTGATTTTAATTCAAAAATTGAAGCTATCTGTTCGATCAATTTTTTTTTTTTTACCTAACATTACCTCTTTATCCTCACTTATTCCTAATTTAAGCGTCTTTGTCTTTTTAACATTAATTCTAAAACCTACTGAACGTTGAGCACCCTCAACGCTCAAACCTCCAAATTTCATTCATTTTAAAAATTTGTATGTAGTTCATTCAAGTTTTAGATGTAGTACCTAGTCTAATCCTAGAAGAGTTTTACCTTCTCATTTATTGCTATGTTCTCTCATACCCTTCGCTGCGACCGTTCGATTCAATCTGTTGGAAACTGTTTGTAGATCTGTCAGTTTCAGTGTTCTTAATCCACATGTGGCTGCATTTCTCCCTAAATACGTATGTAGTTCGCAAATTAACATTGATATCAGAAAATTAACCTTCCTTTGACTGATTAGATTCACTTGATACTTCAATAATTGATGGATAGTAATGTCTAGTTGCAAACCAACTATTAAGGAGGAAGGAAGTGGACCCTTCTATTGGTGGGGGGGAGGCTGAAGCCTTAAAAAGTGCATTTTAAGACTCTAATTTCTTAACTTTAGTGAGAGATCCTTCAAATAAATGTGGAGGGAGGAAGGGTGGAAAAATATCCTCTAATCTCCATTCATTCTGAAGAGCATATTTAGATTAAGCTTGCACTATGGGTACATCTGTGTAACCCCTCCCTCTTATTGCAGAAGTATTTGAAGTTTAAGATAGAAAATTACATTAAAAAAAAATCCTGGAAAGTAAGGGAAGGGTAGGTGGCGGCTTCCCTGAAAAACATGATTTGTCCAAACAGATCTCTTTGAAATACATGCGAAATATGGCCCTAAAATTCTTTTTTTTCGTTTCAGCGCTCCCCTCCCTCCCCCCTGTTCCTGAGAAATATTTTTAGCGGTGTGCTTTTTCAGAGGGTATTATTGTTTTTGAAGATTTTCTATGTAACAGTTAATCATGAATGTAAATAGATGGGTTGAATAAAGGGGGACAAAACCTCATATTTAAGAGAGCCCGGGATCAAGTGGTTCCTGGCAACGAACTGTAAGGAAATAACGACCGTTGTCAATAGATACTAAGACTCTAAAAAACGGAATTATGTGACATCAAAAAAAAACTTTTCGGATTCTAAATATACAAATTTATTACCTTTAACTTAACTATCAACATAAAAAAAACTTCCGCAATTTAAAAAAAAAAAAAAGAAGTTGAACGTCCCCATAAAGAAATACATTCATGATACAAAATTATACCATGAAATTCAACATATCAGAGAGCCCTATTACAGATGTTTTAAGCTACTATTTACAAATACACAGAATTTTTTTTTTTTTTTGAGAAGAATGGTCATGGGTGTCCTTTTTTATTTTTTCAGAGATGATCATGTAGAACCAGTGATCCTAGATTATCACGAGAGCTCATTTGAACGGAAATTTAAAGTTCTAGAACCCATTTTGAATAGCAAAAGAGTTCCAAGCCGCAGCGAAGTGTCGATTTCTGTAATTCTATCCCGCAAAACAATTTTTTTTACAGGATACGGGCTAAGAGTGGGAGTAATGTGCGGATTGAGCCAAAATGCTGTCAGTAAAATTCCAGGGATTTGCCAATCGGCTTAGACCTGTTGGAAGGCTACTTTAACAGCCTCTAATTTTCAGAGGCCATTCTTGCGCGCGGCAGTGTATTTGATGCTAAACATTTATGCAGGGTGTGGAATATTAAGCTTTATTCCAGAGTCGGGAATAACGAAAAATATAGAATATAGACTGTCTATCAAATAAAGCTGACGGTTGTATATTGTTTCATACCTGCAATGATTTCAGTTAAGCACTAGTAACACTATAGTGTGAAATAAAATGGGGTTTGAGGGTAGGTAGCCAGCCTCATCTGCAGGATGATGTAAATTTTCTTTTTACTTCAGGTTTCAATGTTGGTCTTTACTTCTTTCTGAATAGATTTATTGTTTTTCTGTTGAATACTATACGATGATTGAATCTCCATTGAAGGTTTTCTTTGCTAGCTCAAATGCTTTTTCACAATCCACAAACTCAGGAATGTGAAATGAATCAAGTAATCGTCAACAAGTGGAATTAATCATTTTTCTAAAATTTTTAAGAAAATATGCCAGCTTTGCCTCTCACAGAGACTATCTACCTTGGCTTTACTCTAGTTAGCCATGGCTCTCAAATTTTTCATCACTTCCAGCAAGTTGAATTTAATTCAAAACTCGACGGATTTTTATAACATCACCATAACAGTTCTCAATTATTAATCTAAGCATCAAAATTCCAAGAAAACTTATGGTCTAAATACAAGACTATCAATAAAGTAAACTCACCAACAAAATTCATCCAAATACTAAAACACAAACTTGAAAGAACCAAATGTTAAGCCACTAAACCGCCAAGTCAAATAAACGTAAAGCATTTGTACTTTGAGAGATGGGAGAAGATGCTTTGAAAAAGTACAGATAACTAAATTGATTTTTATTTTAAAAAAGAATTTTTCATGTAAAGAAAAAAGAAGAGTTATAAGCATTAATTTTGCCACATTGTTTTTTTTTTTTTCAGGAAGATAAAGAAGACCGTCTGGACATGGTCCAGGTAGAAATTGCCGCATTGTACAAAAATTTACATAGCTTGGAAAACGATGACTGGGAAATAATTGCTGTATCCTGGCTGAAAAAATGGCTTTCACAAGACCCATTAAAAGAAGTCTTTGGTGGACAAATTGATAACTCTGGTTTTGTATGCATTCACGATAAGATTTATGTTGGAGCAATCAAGGAATTCAAATGTGTGCCAAAACAAGAGGTATGTATGTTGAAATTTCCTTCTTTTAATGAAATTTCATCATCCAGATTTTTTGTGTACTCGCGAATTAAAAACGGTGATCTTGTTTTATATAAGAAAAAGAGTTTCATAGAAACACTTTTTCTATATTTTATCATAATAGAGAGAGAGAGAGAAAGAGGGAGCAACAGTCCGGGTCATATCTTATCGAAGGTACCTCTGTCACCTCCTTCTCTGAGAACCAAAAATCGAAAATAGACGGAATTAAAAAACAAAAACTTCAACCAATGGGAAGAAACTTAGACTGAAGTAGGAGGCACGTTTGATAACATTACATTATTGGCATGTCATTATATAGACAAATCATAACGGGTCAAACCCGTCGAAATGATAGGATTCAGTTAAAAGGCAAAAATTCGTACTCGTTTTGTCATAGAAGTTATCTACAGTTAGATTTACGCTGTTTCTAATACTGGAGGGAAACAAAATGATTTACCTGTATTTTTTAGCTGAATGTATTTCTTAGGGTAGAATTTTAGTCCACGCATTAAAAGCTCGCAAGGTTTGTTTGTTTGCTTTTTTTTGCCAAAAGTAGTATTAGAACACTGAGATTGAAAAAAAAAGATATTGATTGTATTACTAAAGTAAACAAAGGTAATTGAGTAAGAATAAGACGTGAACCAATATTGCAGCTAAACCTTCAGCACCAGCAGATTAATTCCTGAAAATCGGGAAGGAGGGGGGCGAAATATAGGAGAGCCATACGCCCCTTAAAAATAATCTCATTTAAAAACAATCACTTAAAATCAATGTTAATATACACTGTCTCAATGGTCTGCGACCAGTGGGTCGCGACCCCCAAAGGGGATCGCCCTGACTTTTCGTGAAGCATATATCATAACATATTGGGTAAGGATAAGAGGGGGCATTATGTTGCAGGTAAACGTTTAGCAACCGTAGATTTTTTTCTGTTATTGTTTTTTTTTTTTGGGGGGGGGGGATCAGCTTTTACATGGCAGGGCCTTAGACCGTGAATAGATTCAAAAACGTACTTTAATTTCTTTGATTTACATCTGTGACGTGTTTTGTAAGCGTATGCAATGCTCCTTAAGTATATGTCAGAAAGGGAAGCCAAATATCCTGACTTTTTAAAACCTGATTGGTTTTTCTATGTGAAAACTTTGGCCAGTAAAGAGAACGAAACACATTTTAGTTCCAAGTATTTTCCAGAGTTGTTTCTCTGTGTTATAACCTTAACACCAGCATACTGATTAGTATTATTACAATATAACTATCTATCATGAACATGAGTAATGTAATCTAAAAACAAAATAATCCAATCCTTACAATGTAATCTCTATTGTTGGGCCCTATAATATTTGATTTCAATCTGAAACAATATGAAAATTTCTTTATTCTACGCAAATAATAACTTATTGTCACATATTCGAACTTGCACCTGTACAAGAAACTATTAATCAATTCGAAGTCTTGAAACACTAATGAAAATAGGGTGGAGGCGCACTTTTCTCATTATTTTGTTGCAAAACAGGTTTTATTGTTACAAATTGACTTATATTATTGATTAATATACATAAAAATTAATGGATATTATTCTTGGCGTAAATCGTGATTGAGGATTCAACAAATAATTTCGGCCTAGATCAAGAAACTAAATTGACTAGTGGTGCACTGGGTACGTATTTAGCGCATGAAATGACACGTTTCACGGGCTACTGTCTTTCGGCTAAGTGCTACTATCAACGGACAGCATATGCAATGAAAGCAACTAAAAACATGTTTCTCCAAAGAAATGTTTTAAGAGTGCATATATGGCGAATAATAACTTCCTGTGTCGCTTAGAGAAACGAATTGTGTTAAGTGCCGAAGACGGTCGAAAAGCATGGGTTTCGTGTCTTGTAATTTATCTATGAACGGAACATTTTCTTTTCTTCATAAGCTTCTTGTAATTTCTCATTCTATAAGTTCGATATTATAGCTCCAGTTTCTGAGAAAAGGGAAAGAACTTTGCCATACAAAAGTAAATATTATAGAGAACCTAAAAAAACGGATCATTCCATTTTCGTTTGCCACAATGGGAAAGGGAAATTACTTGTTACACTTCTGGTAAGTAATTCTGTCTTTAGGTCAGTTTGCCATCACTGTATTTATCGTTTCTTAGTAATATTCAGATTTTCTGCTTTTTGTTGAAGATCACTGTCCGTTTATGGATCCAAGTGATCTATTCCTTCTACATAAGAAAACTTCAATAAATTTTTTGTTTTGCAAGCTTTTGTTCTAAGTACAAATACTTTATTGGACAGTTTTTGGTTTCAACGCCCACAGTGTCTGCATAATAATTTTGTAAGATTTTTATGTCTGTAGTACTAGGAAAAAGATTAAATAAGAATTGTGACGCAAAAACTGAGTGTTAGACAAGATTTAAAAACATTTATGAATTTATTTCGCATAAAAACACAAAACTTTTAAGAAATTATTGCGCAAATAATACGGAGGATATGAAAATTCTGATTGCGTTTCCGAATTCAATGTGGAAAGTGCTTATGGAATTCTAGTAGAATACTTTAAAGAAAAAAAAACTGACATTTGAAGGCTCTAAGTAAAAGTGGTAAAAGGCGGGAAGGTGGTAAATATTTCTATAAAGGAAGTTCAATTGCATAGTTTTATCTAAATCACAGGGAAAAATAGAAGACGAAAACTTGATATGGAAGAGTGTGTTGTATAACGTCATTTTAAATGTGATTTTACTAATGGAAGACTGTGTGTTGTATAAGTTATTTTAAATGTGATTTTATTACCGTTTGTTGTATTCACTGCTGGATTTGTTCTCTTTGCTCTGGTGACCCATTTCTTGGAAAATCTGGTTGCTGCTTCTAGGTGTCTGGTGAATTTTTTATGTTAGCAACCTGTTGTGTTTAAAGCAATCTGTCGTTTAAGTAACATTAACTGGTGACCAAACCGTATAATTTTTCTATTTTTTCAGTGTGAATATTTCTTTGCGAAGTATTCTGGTGGTCCTCGCCTCGGAAAGGAATTATTGTGCCAAAGATGCGTTATAGGAAGAATTGTAAAACAGAAAATGAAGGTGAATACTAACGAAGACTTGAAGCGCCTCAATTCACTTCTTCGAGATGTCCATACTGATCCTTCGTAAGTTTGTTTCTATCCAAAATTGAAAGTGCTAGTATGATTAGTTCTATATATTTTTATTTTTTTTTAGCATAGTTTAAGCATGACTCATTCTCAGTCCCTTGTACAGAAGGAGAACCTCACGTTTGTCCCATCCTGTTCTCCAATGGCAGCCGAACTGATGATCTGGAGCATCACACTTACTCTCAAACCCACCTAAACAACTAATTCAAACAGCTTGCACAGAGTAGTTGAAATATGGAATAGGCTGGAAGACAATGCACTGACCAACGGTTTTTCCCTTCTTTGGATCGGCGTAACATCTCCAATAGAGAATCATGAAGGAACAACGAGATAGGATGAGCAATGTTGCTCAGCTCTACGATGGAAAGGCTTTCATGCTTGATAAATTGGCCACTACCCCCATTAGTACCGGAAGTGGATTCGGCTTCTCTCTTTCTCTCCTATTCTGTATTGTACTATATATTTAATTTATTTTTATTGTTTCTTCCGAATCAGCAAATAATAAATACCATTAATAAAAATAGAAATTGTATAAAAAAAAAGAAAAAAAAAAAATGTACCCTTCAATGTAATGAATAAAACCTCAATTGACCAGTTGAATGCCAAATTAAGTTAACTTTCGATAGTTAAAAAATCACTTTGCGCAATTTTTGGTAGTTGTCACTTCTTATCAGAGAAATTTTTTACTTAATCCAACTAGCCTTGTTCAATATTTTTCTTCTACAAAATTTTTTGAAAAAAATATTGCAGTTGATTAAGATAATTACATTTGAAAATGCTGGAATAGATAAACTGCCTTTTCAGAACATTCTTGAAAAATTGAAAATTGTATATCCAGTACGTCCACGTTTGGCATCTTTAAATATCGGTTGTCTCCAGTCAGTCTTGTTGAAGTCAAAGCCTTGTCTTTACAATGGATACTTGACAAAATTCTTTCTAAGTATCGGTATGTGTGGCATTGAGGCATCAGTTGAATGCACATTTCTGCATACAACCACTAAAAAAGCCCAGTAGTGACCTCTTCCACGGCAAAATTCCTTGCGGTGTCCATGGTAGGATATCTTAGGGTTGCAGAGCTTAAGCTTATCTTAGCTTATCTTCGTAGTTTTTCCTTGATTTATAAATTAACATATCTTCTATAGGTTATCAGCAACAATTTCGGCATGAAAGCTGCAACCAAATGTTTCTAGTATTTCAAAGTAGTTGATCGGTACCAAAGTTTATTTCCCACCTGAAGCATATGGTTTTTTGTTAGCATATTTACAATAATTTGCTCAGTTACTCTCTAATTGTGACCGTCACGTGGAGGTATGGATGTGGAATCTGTAGTTCTTTTCTACAGTAGTATGAGATTTTCCAATGTTGGT